>JAKFHU010000308.1:0-45104 GCA_023783475.1 Daubentonia madagascariensis | reverse complement strand
TCTTTTCTCTTTATCACCCACATATGGCTCATCTTCATTCAAGGAAAAGTTTATCCAATTAAAGTTGTCTTTCTTCCTTCTGCCAATAAGAATTAAAAATAAAAGCACCAACGTGCACTAGAAATGAAAATGGAAAAAGCTCATGAATCTACAATATCCTGTAATAGCAATTCATAGTCACTTACGGATAACGTAACATCAATATTCTTCAAAGAAATCAACTTAAAGCAGAGATTCACTGACTCAGCCAAAAGACAAAATGAACTCCAACTCCTATTTATGTGAGACATAGCATTTTAAAGGAAAGCTATATAAGAAGAAGTTAGAAAAATACTACAAAAGGGTGAAGAATTTTATATTGAGTCATAAAGTAAACTAAAATTTAAAGTCCTCACTTTATACAATGAATAAAACTAATATAAAACCCCTTTAGCTAATATAAAATCATATGACCAAAAATACCAGATTATAAACAATAAATATCTGTCAATATTATAAGAGAAGTTGAATCCTTCTGTATACTGTTCTTTACATTGCCCAGTCCAAATAATTGCTTTTCTATGTAAATGAAGATTTATGTTGATACTTCTCAGTATATCCCAATAATTATAAGATAATATTGTTCACCTAATACTTCTGACTTGAGTGACTGTTACCACTCTAGAAAAACACTCACATTTTTAAAAAAATAGAATGAATTACTGTACCTTTGCAATTCATCAACTTCATGTATATTTGCATTTTCAATTACTAAAAATTCTGCCACTTCCTCTTTTTTCTCTTAGAGCAAGGATAAGTGTTGTGATTTTATCCTGTAATACAACAAAAAAAATTTACAAATTAAATATTTCTCAACTGAAGAGAAAACCTTATATAAGATCCTAAGAATGTACATATAATATATAGAAAGTAAATAAAAAGTGGCCCCTTCCTTCCAACCCTCTTTGCTTTCCCATGTGCTGCTCCTTTCTTTTGAAATACCCTCCTCTGCCGCACCACGTTAACTCTGGTCATCTCCAAAACTCACTTTACCCATTTATAGCTTCCAAGAATCTTTGCTTCTGTCACAGCATTTATCATGGTATACAGATATGATTTTATTGTTTCTCATCTAAACCAAGAGGTTCTTGTGGGCAGAGGCAGTATCTATTATCTCTACATTCCCAGAGTCTAAGATATAGTAGTAAACATTTGTAGTATTTTTATTGAGTTGGTGCTATAAATTGTTACCTCTAGAGCAGTGTTTCTTAAACTATATCCTAAACAATATTTACACTACAAGAAGTACTATAGCCAAACACAAAATTTCCAGATCATCTACATGTGAGAAATATTACAAAATTATGCAGTATATGTCCAGTATTAAAGCAATCTTTTGATTGACCTAATTCCTCTTTTATAACACATTTTTGTGGCAAACATTAACATTTGAGAAATTAGAGGTTCAGAGATACAGGTTTGAAAGTTTTTCAATAAAAGTGGAGGATTTCTCCAGGTGATACCAACTCACTTGACTCTCTTCTATCAATGGTGACAAGATCCCAGATGTCAATGTCTGCCACTCCTGCTTCAAATGGGTCAATAAGGAAATGGACTCTGAATTAAAAGAGATAGGCTTCAAATAAATTTTTCTTGCTTATTATTAAATGGTCATGGGATCTCTCCTGTTACAAGATCATAGATTTTTATCTTAGCTGTTAGAAAGCTCAGTATGAAATTTTATTCTCAATGATAATGAAAATCTCTATGCACACAAACTAGAAAACATAGAGAAAATGGACAAATTCCTGGAAACACAACCTTCCAAGACTCAACCTGGAAGAAATAGAACTCCTGAGCAGACTAATAATGCACTTTGATATTGAAGCAGTAATAAAAAAATTTTACAACATAAAAAGATCCCTGGACCAGAAGGAGTCACAGCTGACTTTTACCAGACCTACAAAAAAGAGTTGGTACCCATACTACAGAAATTATTGCATAACATTGTTGAAAGAAAGGAAGCCGAACTCTGTAAAATAATTTTAAAGGGGTTTACTTGGAGCCAAGTTTGAGGACCATGACCTGGAGCCACACCCAAGAAGCCTTGAGAAAGTGGACTCATTGTGGTTGAGTTACAGTTTGGTTTTACACATTTGAGGGAGATAAGGGTTACAGGTAAAGTCATAAATCAATACATGGAAGGCATACATTGGTTTGGCCTGAAAAGGCAGGCCATCTTGCAGTGGAGGCTTACATGTTACACGTGGGTTTAAAGACTCCTTGACTTGTAATTGGTTAAAAAAAAATGAAGCTTTGTCTAAAGGCTTGGAATGTTTTAGTTAAGAGACAAGTCACCAGACATATTTGTTGTGTAAATTGGGGACCTGTATGTTTGTCTTTCATAGCCTTAGGCCTGTTGATGAGCTACAAAGGATGTCTCCAAGAAGGGAGGGGGGCATGGTGGGGCAAGTCTGACCTCCTCCTCATGGCAGACAATTTAGTTTTAGGATATTCTCTTGGCCAGGAGGGGGTCCATTCAGTCAGTGAGTGGGGGTGGAAGACTTTTATTTAATTTTAGCTCACAATTCCCCCCTTTTAGCAAAGATCTGCCAGAGGCAGCATCTACGGCCAAACTCTTATTTTGTCCCATGTGTTGCTGGGGTGGTGTGGGTGCCCCAGGTCCATCCAAGGCCCATGGTGGGATCCCTGTGTCCAAGAGGACTGAATAGTCGAAAGGGGCTTACAGCTAATTAAACGTTTTAGTCTAGACAGGACTGGAGGTGAACAGGCACTCATCAACCCTTTAAAACCTTCTGGGAAACACAAAGAATAAAAACCAAAATGTTAAAGGCAAGGCTATAAAATTAATTCATCTTCTAAGTGTTGAGTTATTATATTTTTGGATTTAGTTGAAGACTTGTAAAAAACACAAGCATTGTTAACCACTCAATCTAAGGAATTTAGAGACTTTTGTTATGTCACAATATTTTAGTCTCTTTAGGAATTTGTCCTGAGGTGGCTGATAAATTAGCCACTTGTCATATGTCCTTTTTCACAAACCCCATAACTAAGAACAATTATACACAGGAAGTTCTAAGTCTATGGGAAGCAGAAAAATTTCTTTATGATTGGGATGGATATCTGTACCATGTGGCCTGAAAAGACAAAGTTTTCCAGTTAGTATTTGTTTAGGCTTCTGTGTGCCCTTCCTTAATCTGGAGGGTCTAAACTAATTCCACCCCTCCTAATCAGCCCTTACACTCTCACACATGCCCCCTCTTCTGCAATAAGTCCCTGGGCCTAGAGGGAGGATGTGTGCAATAACAGGGCATTGGCAATGAATAACAGGTGGAGCCAGGCGGGATTCAATAGTTTTAAACCCTGGAGATATCAGGTAAACTTGTTATTTCTTTAAAACTTGCCATGCCTCTGGAAAACAGGGCAGGAGAATCGGTAACATTTTAAATAAAAAGTCATAAAAATTTAGTTTCAGTCTCATGAGGTTCAGTTAATGATATTCATGGACATATCAGTTTTCCAATTAAAGTCCTGGAAGTTTGTTTTGTTTTAGGCTAGGGGTATGTAATCTCCAAGGTTACCAGAAACCTATATTTAAAAGAACTTAGCTCTTTCCATGACTTTCCTTGAAGAAGTAAACTTGGGACTTAGCCAGTTTAAAGCAAAAGAAAGCAAAACAAAAGAAAAATCACTTTCTGAGATGAATCAAAGTAAAAATAAAAACTTGACTAGTCATGGTTAAAGAGACAACTAAAAAATGAGGTCGGTTATTTTTGTGATATATGGCAATTTAACATAACATACACCAATACATATCAATATTTTATAATATTGGAACATATATTATTAACATGTTTATACAAATATAATCCAACAAAAGTTAAGCACATTTCACATTTGACAATGCTTCCTGTACAGTTAACATGACAAATAAGCCTAAATATGTCCCTGTTAGCCTTTCAGTGGCCTTAATATATAAAAAGTTTGAGGTCAAGAAGCCTGGATTTAGAATTTGGGTTTTGGAAAGTTTGTCAATTATCGAAGGCTTGAAACATTTGTTAAAATAGAATCACAAGCCACTATAAAATAACAGTCATTTATTTAACCGAGAGAGATAGTCATCAAAAGATTCTAAAATAGATAAAGGAAGATACGAGTGTAAACCATAATCCTTAAAATTTACATTTTTTTAGTTAGTCAAAACCTAATAAAGAAACAGGTTATAGAACCTAAATAAATACATTATGTAATTTCATTAAAAGCAAATTAATATCTCAAGAAAACTTTGTTTTAACTAAAATTTGCCTTTTTAAATTATAGCAACTGGATTATATACAAAATTCCTTCATACATTCCCTTTATAAACTTTACCCCAACTTTCACGGGCCATCTACAAAACATGTCTAAAATCTTTCTGTTTTCTCCTAACTTCCCATTTCCTAAAAAACCAGTCATTTTAGGGCAAGAATTCCAGACAAGATCCTTTCTTTACAATATTAATCTCTTTTCTGTTCAACCTTTCTTACCAAAATATATTTGCCACACTCATTGTCTTTTTGCATCTCTTTCTCTTACTCACAACTTTCTACTTTGTTTTTATTTCCTTAAATCCGTATTTTGATTCAACCATTAAATGACCTCTGAATTAAATAAGATTACATATATATTTAATAAGAACACACTTCATGCTTCTTTTATAATCTTATTAAAACATATCTTATTGTTTAGTGCACTTTATGTATAGAATCACATGCATTGACTAGAATTCTTATTCTTAGTAACTTTAAATTTTAGTGAAAGCTTAAAGGCAGAAAGTAATAAATTGTCCAATGTTGTCATGAAACAAGATTGCAGGTTACTATAAAATTATAGACATGTACTTAGCCAAACTGATAATGCAAACATTTTAAAAACAAAAATCTTATCCTTTGATAGAGGAGACTCAGTTTCCCAAACAATCATAAGAGCTAATATTGACAAACTGAAGTGAAAATTATGAGGCCAGTTGAATCTGTCTTTTTCTCTCCTTCCCTCCTGTTTTGCAGTTCATTCAAAAGGTGAACAAAAAATCCTTTGTTATTCTAAAATCTTGTTTTTCTTAGTAATGTCATATGAAAATCTAGTTCAAAAGAATAACCCAAATTTCTTATCGTATTAATGTATTACTGATGAAGTTAATTTTAATAAAATCTTATAAATAGATCCATCTAATTTTAACCAATTTGTAACATTTTTATAACATTTATATATCTTTTATTTACTTTTATAAACCTTTTATACCCATTTAATTTTAATCATCACTTACCCATCTAATCTAAAATAGTTTTAAAACCAACAAAGTAGACGAAACCATCCCTTTCAAAAAAACTATGATCTTATTTTTCACATAGACTTGTCTCCCCCATCCAGCAATCTCAATTACATACGCTAATCATAATGTCAACTCTTATAAAAATCAAATCTAGAAAGTTAAAGTAACTTTGAACTGTTGTCAGTCCCCAATTTTATTACTATTCTTAAATACAAAAAAATAAGATAAAGGTATATAAACTTAAACTTATGCTCAAAATATTTTAGCATTTCATAAATGACTCAGTCATTTCATGATCATGACTCAAGATTCTAAATCATATGAAAATTTCATTTGTATTTATCCCATTTATATTTACCTAACTTATCTAATTTATTTATCTTAGAAGTTCACTTAGATTCCAAATATCATTAAGTTATTTTTCTGTTAACCATTATTACATTCTGTAAACTAGATATAATACAGAACAGGGATCAAGATATAGTTTTAATTATTGTTTTTAAACTCATAAATCTTAACCAAGAAAGAAACAAACAAAAAAGTTTTTTAATAAGAGTCATTATTTTAAACAATATAACATCATTTCTAAATTTTATGAATATAATAGACATTTTAGAATATATCCTGTTTAAAAGTGTTGATAAATTAGATCCCTCTAAAACACCACATCCTGAAACAAAATCTATTGACATTGGAGGGACCAAAGTGTCCCTGGCCCCCAAAGTTTAGTCAAACTGTAGGGAGCAAATGCCACTGTTCCCATAAACATTTGCTGAAAACTTACTGACATGAAGATTAATTGGAGAAAAAAAGTTTAAAACTTTTACTTGGACGCCTTCAGAATGAACACTCAAAGATACAGGGGAAATTGTCCATTTTTGTGTTTAAAGTATGGACAGCCATGTAGAAATATGAATGGACAAAAAGGCTGAGTGGGGAGCCCAGCAAGGCCTTTCTGTCTAGATTCTGTCTGGCCGCTTTGAGTGTGCATTCCTTCCTTCTGGGTTTAGGGCAAAGCCCTTGCTGGAATGGGGGTTTTACAGGTAAACAAAGTAGGTCAGATTATTACTTTATGGACAATTTTTACATAAAATAATTTTAGTTTTATGGCTCTCTTTTAGAAAAAGGGGTTCTGGCCTTTATGACCTGCTTTATGGGAGGGGGATTTTGATTTTGTTCTGGCTAGCTTCAGGGAAAAATGGAACTAAGAGGTAGGAACAAGGCAAGGTCAGAGAACTTTTGCTTCTGAGGCCTTCATTTTAGGATAGTTTTCTGAACCCCATCAGCATGATATTACTTGACTTTAGACTGAAAAAAAACTCCAGCAAAAATCCTTAACACCTCAAATAATGACACAAAATTATAACATGTTTTTTGCATGAGGATCAAGATTAACCTGTTTAAAAACAATCTAAATAGTCTCAAAACATTTTTTCAACTTGGGTGTAAGTTTGAGTACATGTAATATTCTAAAGAGTTTAATTTAAGACTTGAGATTTTCCTCGGATTTTAACAATCATTTACTTTTTATCTTCAAATAAATTACTGTACAAAAATTAACACTTTAGGATTTTTCTTCCTAGGCAAAAACTTTGTTATAGCAACATAATGCACACACAACCAGCTAGCAAATCAAAAATAGACAAGATCAAGGGAAAACTAAAGCTTCAAATTTAAGTTCTTGTAACTACAACTTCTAGGAAAGCTTTGACTCCCTAACAGTGCTGTTAACATCAGATGATACAAAGAGTGAGTTAGAAGCACGTTTTATGTGTATCTTTCCATGGACATTCAAATCAGTGGAGAAATCTACATCTGCATTTGGAGAAATCTGCATTTGCAGTTAGAATTACAAGACCAAAGTCAAAATATCTTCATAACCCTTTGGCCATAAGTTTCTGGTTTTGTGCTCTATCTACTTGGTGTTTTATTTATTCTAATTTGCTGACACGTTTTCGTTTAGGCACATCACATTTTTGCCTTATTAAGAACCTTAAAGTTAAACACATACGTATTTTTGTTGATAACTCAGGAGATTTAGCTATTATCATTAGACCAAATATAAATTTACCATACTTATCAAAAATCATACAAACACAGATCATTTTGTCTTTGGCTGAGTTTATAGTTTTATAACCTTTGTGTCAAAACCCTAACTCCTTAAGAACGTAAAAATGTCCATTAAAACCCAGGCAAACACAAGTATATGCTGACAATTTGAAAACATTTTTACTATTACTTTACTAATAATACCACTTTTTTTAAAAAAATAATAACCCAGTTTATTAACCAAAGATTACTAAATTTACATGCACCATTTAGGTTTGTTTAATTTATGAGTGCTCCCTTATTTTTAAGCCAGTCTAGAACCATGTAAGCACAAACATACATGGACATACACAAATCATACCTACATACACACACACACAAAGTTCTAATAGATTTTACCCTAGAATTCTAGCCATAAGATGGTAACACAACTCGCCAGTCTGTAAAAGACAACTAGATCTAAATTTCTTCTGACAGAACTGGAGCTTATTCACATGGCAAACTTCAGTTGCCTTGATAGGTAACCTAATAATGCCTGTGCATCAAAGTTTTGGATAAAGCAGTTTCCTTGGTCTTTTTATTTTTTAAAAACGTTTTTACCTTTTTTTTCCCCCTTTCGGTTCAAAATGACAAAATTTGCGTCTTAGCTACAACTGGTTGCAGGATCTCCAGGTAGCCTTTCCATTGCAAATGTCACAAACAATGAATAATCTCAACATCAATAGAAAAAAGTTAGCAGGTTAGCCAGAGAAGAGAGAACTAGCTTGAGAGACACTTTAACTCTATAGCAGTAAGTGGACTGTTTGAGCTCTGAATTTTCCTTGATGTAATTTGCCCTTTAGTAAAAACTTGTACACAAGAATGGGCTATAACCAGCTGGAGCCCTAGAAAACCCGGCATGACTTTGAACCTTTCCATTTGCACAAATACTTGCAAGTAGAGGTGCCATAAACCAACTGGGGTGCTGAAAGGGGGTCGTTCTCTTTGTCTTTATTAATTTTTAAAGAATTTATTTCCCATTTTTCTTCTCTTTTTAGAGGAAGGAACCAAACTGTAGTCTAGGATTTAGTGTCGTGGATCAGACTGTGCTGAGTGTGGGTTTGGCTCCTCAGTGTTTCACCACTGAGTCAGTCTCACCCTCTTACGTGTCTCAGTTTCTCTCTTCGGGGGCTTAGTACCTCCAAGAGGGCTCAAAACACCGAGTGATTGGCTTTTATGTGCATTTCCTGAATGAGCCTTCTTTTAATTAATTTGTTGGAGGGTTCCCTATAGGGTCACTCATGCCTCGGGGAATCCCACTCAGGAACCTAGTCATGCAGGGATGCCTTCAGGTTGGGAGGAGTAGATCACCCCTTGTCTTTGGAACTGAGAAACTCAGTCTCTCATTTATTTATGCCAAAGACCATTTGGTTCCTTGTGCAAATATACAGATAAGCCAATTGATGTTAATTTTGAGAGGAAAAAGGCAATGGAGAAAGCCCTTTAGAGTGCACTTGCAAATCAAATTAGGATCCCAAACAAGAAATTTCTAGGAAAAGAACCAGCTCAGAGTAACCAACCATCAACCAAAAACACATGGTCCAGAGCTCAGGAGGACCTACCAGTTCTGCCAAAGGAGAAGCTCAGAGTCAGGGGCCCAAAAGGGCCATGCCAGTACCTAGTGCTGAGTTCAGGCTACTCCTTTGGGGTCCTGAATCTTCTCTAAGCCCCACGTCTGGGCACCAATCTTGTCGATGGAAAAGAAGCCGAACTCTGTAAAATAATTTCAAAGGGGTTTATTCTGAGCCAAATTTGAGGACCATGACCCAGAGCCACACCGAAGAAGCCTTGAGCAAGTGGACTCACTGTGGTTGGGTTACAGTTTGGTTTTATATATTTTAGGGAAACAGGGGTAACAGGTAAAATCATAAATCAATACATGGAAGGCATACATTGGTTTGGCCTGAAAAGGTGGGCCATTTCACAGTGGGGGCTTACAGGTTATAGGTGGGTTAAAGACTCCTTGACTTGTAGTTGGTTAAAAAAGATGAAGCTTTGTCTAAAGGCTTGGAATGTTTTAGTTAAGAGACAAGTCACCTGACATATTTGTTGTGTAAATTGGGGACCTGTATGCTTGTCTTTCATAGCCTTAGGCCTGTTGGTGAGTTACAAAAGATATTTCCAAGAAAGGAGGGGGGCAAGGTGGGGCATGTCTGACCTCCTTCTTGTGGCAGACAATCTGGTTTTAGGATATCCTCTTGGCCAGGAGGGGGTCCATTCAGTCAGCGGGTGGGGTGGAAAGCTTTTTGTTTAATTTTAGTTCACAACATCAAGAAAGAGGGAGTCCTCCCCACCTCATTCTATGCAACCAGTATGACCTTGATACCAAAGCCAGGAAAGAACACAATAAAAAAATAAAATTATAGACAAATATCCCTGATGAGTATAGATGCAAAAAACCTCAATAAAACACCAGCAATCCAAATTCAATAGCACATCAAAAAATAATCCACCATGATCAAGAGGGCTTTATCTCAGGGATGCAAGGATGGTTCAACATACATAAATCAATAAATGTAATTCACCACATAAACAGAAGCAAAAACAAAGATCATGTGATCATCTCAATAGATGCAAAAAAAGCATTCAACAAAATCTAGTACCCATTCATGATAAAAACCCTCAAAAAACAAGGCATAGAAAGAATATATTTCAAAATTATAAAAGTCATATATGACAAATGCACAACCAACATCCTACTGGGTGGGGAAAAGTTGAAAGCATTCCCTCCAAGACCTGGAACAAGACCAGGGTACTCACTGTTACCACTTCTATTCAACATAATGCTGGAAGTCCTAGCCAGAACAATCAGACAAGAGAAGGAATTTAAGGGTATCCAAATTGGGCAATAGGAGATCAAAGTTTCACTCTTCACTGACAATATGATCTGGTATCTAGAAAAGCCCAAAGATTCCACCAAGAGTCACCTGTAATTGATAAATTCAGCAAAAAGTCTCAGGATACAAAGTCGACATACATAAATCAGAAACATTTCTATACAATAAAACAGCAAAGCCAAGAGTCAAATCACAGACTCAATACCATTCACAATAGCTACGGATAAAATAAAGTACCTAGGAATACATTTAACCAAAGAAGTGAAAAATCCCTACAAGGAGAACTATAAAACTTTGAGGAAAGAAATTGCAGAGGATACCAAAAAAATGAAAAAACATAGCATGCTCATGGGTAGGTAGAATAAATATTGTTAGTATGTCCATACTACCCAAAGTGATTTACAAATTCATTACAATCCCCATCTAATTACCAAAGTCATACTTCACAGATCCAGAAAAAATGATTCTACTCTTTGTTTGGAACCAGAAAAGAGACTGAATAGCCAAAGCAATATTAAGCAAAAAGAACAAATCTGAAAGCATCACATTATCTGACTTCAAACTATACTATTATACAAGGCTGTAGTAATCAAAACAGCATGGTGTTGGTATAAAAATACAGACATAGACCAATGGAACAGAACAGAGAACCCAGATACAAAACCATTTATCTACAACCAACTGATTTTTGGCAAAGAAGACAACAATGTACACTGGGAGAATAAAGCCCTATTCAATGAATGGTGCTGGGAAAATTGGATAGCTACATGCAGAAGAATGAAATAGGACCTCTACCTCTCACCACTCACAAAAATTCTTTCAAGATGGATAAAAGACTTAGATCTAAGGCATGAAACCATAAGAATTCCTGAGGAAAATGTAGGAAAAACTCTTCTTGATGTCAACCTAGGAAATGAATTTATGACTAAGACCCCTATGGCAATCAAGGCAACAACAGAAATTAATAAATGGGATTTGATTAAACGAAAAAGCTTCTGCACAGCTAAGGAAACCATCAACAGGGCAAATGTACAATCTACGGAATTGGAAAAATTATTCACCAGCTACACATCTGATAAAGAAAGGACTAACAACCAGAATTCACCAAGAACTCCAATAAACCAGCAAGAAAAAAACAAACAACCCTGTTATAATAAAAAGTGGGCAAAAGATACAAACAGAAGCTTCTCAAAAGAAGAAAGACAAATGGCCAATAAACATATGAAAAAACTCTCAATGTCACTAATCATCAGGGAAATGCAAATTAAAACCACAATGAGATATCACCTTTCCCAAGATAGAATGGCTTTTATAAAAAAGTCTAAAAACAATAGATGCTGGCATGGATGCATAGAGAAAGGAACACTTATATACTGTTGGGGGGACTGCAAATTATTACAACCTCTATGGAAAACAGTGTGGAAATTCCTCAAAGAACTAAAAGAAGACCTACCATTCGATCCAGCAATCCCACTATTGAGTATTTACCCAAAAGAAAAAAGCCTTTTCATCAAAAAGATACCTGCACTGGAATGTGTGTGCAGCACAATTCACAGCTGTAAAGATGTGGAATCAACCCAAGTGCCTATCAATTCAAGAGTGGATTAAGAAAATGTGATATGTATACGACAGCTGTCCAGAAAATATCCAGGCATGTAATATGAAAAATGGAAACATGTATAGGTGGATACTTTCCAGACAGCCCACATATACCATGGAGTGCTCCTCAGGCATAAAAAAAATCAGTTAATACCTTTGCAACAATCTGGATGGAACTGAAGACCATTATCCTAACTAAAGTATCTCAAAAATGGAAAAATAAACAGCACATGTACTACTCACTATTACATTGGAACTAACCAATGAGCACACCTGTACACACAGGGAAAAAAACTCAGTGTAAATCAGCCAGGGGGAGGGGGAGAACAGGAGGGGAGAGAAACCTACCTAGTGGGTACTATGAACACTATTTGGGTGAGAGGCACACCTATAGCTGGGACTCAAGCATTACAAAAGTGATCCATGTAACCTAAGACATTTGTACCCCCTTAATATTTTGAAATTTAAAAAAAGTATTTCTGTTGTTGGAGTTATAAGATAAAGCCTATTTCCATGGTAATTTTGCTTTGCTGTATGGTTTTACACTAATTAGAAAAAACTTGGATGGGAAAAAATATTTGAAAAAAAATTTACCTTTAACTAATTGAGTGTTATCACAAATATTTACCTTAAATGCATAAAACAAGCTACACACTCCAATGCTTCTTTAAAAATATCAATGTTTGAGGTAAAACCCTAGACAATTAAATTTTTTCAAAATATTTTAATTCAGGGAATGCCTGAGCTTCCAAATATGGAAAATTAACCCTTACATATGTCAATGTTAAAACAAGTGCATTTCCAGTATTTTGAAAATAAAGTTGGTTCATCTATATACCTGGTTTGTTGCTTCCATAGCAGCACCGTGTGAAAGTAGTTTTGCTCCTATTGATAAATCATCATATGCAGCATAGTGGAGAGCAGTGTTCCCCCGGCCATCCATAAGATTTGGATTGGTGCCGTTTTAAGAGAATTGTTACACATTTCTTTCTCTGGCATTGTACAGCCTGTATTAGACCAAGAAATAGATTGCAAGTTCTAGGAATTCAGTATAAACATTTCACAGGTTTCACTTATCAGTTATATTTAAATGAGATAAATTCACTTTTATTATATGGGTTTAAAGCAAATCCATCTCATGCTGAAATAGTTGGCGACCATATACCTTCAGAAGAGGTGTCCTGTTTTCACCATCAGATGTTAAGCTCGCATTATTTGTCCTCCAGGACAGTCACCACCTTTGCATGACCGTTGGCACAGGCCAAATGTACAACAGTCTTATGAAAGTGAGAGGGATACTTAGAAAATTGTAGTGCACTATCTCAAAACATATAATTATTCATGTAATTGTAAACAATAAATAGCATGTTATTCCTTTATTTTCAAAACAAATATTTAAGTTTCTTGTGAAGGTAAGAAAATATTTTTTAGCATTCAGTACTCACTACATTGATGAAAGTGCAGCCAATTGGAATACAAAGACATTGGCCTTTGGATCCAGCTCAACTTGGGTTTGAATCCTCCTTTAGCCTCTGTCACTTACTAGCTATGAGTTAGCTTTTCTGCGCCTCAATTTTCTCATCAGTAAAATGGAAATGAAAAGAGCAGGGACACCGCACAGGATACCACTGCGATGCTCACATGAGAATCTTGGCTAAGTATTTTGAAGAGTTCCTACCACAAATAACAGCTCAATAATTGTTAGATATTATAATTATAACTGTGATTACTACCTAACAAAGATGACATTTTGATTAAATAAAATGATACAATTATATCTACTTTGTGGTGTTTTATAAATTAGAGATACAACCGTATTTCAATGATTCTAAGATGCTCATTTTCTCATATATTAGCTCTGTTGACATTGGAATGACACTTGTAATTCATGATTCACTATAACTATAATTGGCGGCATTTTTAAAAATTATCTTATCGATACATAAGATAATGGGGCATCACACCATCCAGGGTGACTTACATTGAATGAAATTTGGTATATACAACAGGTCTCCGGCAGTTCTATTTATATGATTGGCTTTTAAAGAAATTTTAGTTTCTAAAGGTACTATGGAAAAAGAGGGCTGAAATAACAACAACAATGCTTTTTTGAAGCAAAGTTAATTCTTACTTTCATTTTCAAAAAATTTTAAGCCAAAGGAAATGCAAGATTTAAATGAATAGGTATGGCTCATTTAATTCAGTACTTAGATTTATAGACTGTGTGTGAATCACTTATTTCCAATGATTAGTATTATTATTTAAGACTTATAGATTTTCAAAAGGGCACTTCAAAACCTTCAAAAGGTTTTCTTTTTTACAATTTTCTATGTTCAGAAATGCTTTTGTTTGAAAGGAAGGAGGAAAAGCTTCATTTGAGATCAAGTCCTAATATAACAATTTTAAATTGCTCTAGTTGCACAGGTTGAGTAGGTAAAACATGAAGTTTTAAAGATGGAATCATCCTGAGAGATAGAATATGTGTACTACATAATTGGTTTTCAGGTTATGTTTGATGAATAAATGGATTGAAAGGATAGATAAATACAGTTGGGGAGTTCAATGTTTTTTTTAAGCTCTTAAAGGAAAGCAATACTTTTGCAATAGTTAATAATCACTCATATTTACTAGTTTTTATTTTCTTAAGGGTGCAAATAAAATAAAATTATTACCCTATAATTATTTGCATATATGTAATAAATATATAATAATATATGTACATAAAATGTTTACATAATAAAATCTACAAGCCCAGATAAAAAGACTCCTTTACTTTTGAAGAGACTAAAAGTAAACAGAAGATATCAATCCAAATTAATTAATTAATAGAAAGTGGGAAATGATTTTTTTCCTGTACAAGATTCATATCCCTGCCTTTCTCAAGGAGTATTTTATTAATAATAAACGTTTGCAAAAACTTTTATACATGCTTATTGCAGAAATCACAGAAAAGAAAAAGGAAAAACTTACACTTCTACTACGAATTTCCAGTAATAACAGATTTTATTACATTTTTTACATATTTTCAGTTAACACATAACCATAGTCTGTGTACATGAATAATCAAACCGGTTATTTTTTTCTCAGTGGATATCTTAAAATTCATCTTTGCATGTCAAGAAACATTTGTATCTATGCCACCTTCAATGGTCACATATTATTTCATCCTATAGATGCACTGAAATTTATTTATAAGTCTATTATATGGGTTCTTCTTAAAACATTGTTAATTTAAGCAATGCTGACAAAAACAAATTGCATGGATCTCTAATTTTTCCTAAAGATTTTAGTATGATGGACTTGATGGGTAAAGGCTGTATGCATTTTTTTAAAATGTGGTACTTACTACCAAATTGTCTATTTGAAAGGTCATGAGCAACTTAAATCTCAATCACCACCATAAATACCACTGTACTTCATCCTTAAACTTTGTGGATAGAAAACAATATTTCATTCTTCTTTTAACTTAAGTTCCTTAACTTACCTGGAACACTAAATATTTTCCCTATGTCCATAGGTCAATTATAGATCTGTAATAAAATCTACTTTGCCCACTTTTAGAGTTCTATTCTAGTTGATTTAAAACATTTCTCTCTAAAATGAAGATATATTTTCACTTGATATACATATGCTGGAACTATTTGCAAGTATGTTTTCTTTTATTTTGTTATTTTTTTCTGATATACAAGGGTTTTAATTTTTATTTTGCTAAATCAATCTTCAGGAACCTTGCTTGTGAGGTCATTCTTAGGAAGGGCTTCCTTAACATAAAATTGTATCTATATAAATAGGCATTTGTGGGTTTTTTCCTGGTATTTTCTCATTCGGTATATTTAACACTTTTAGTCTATATTTCCTCATGAAATTACTATTGTGATGTAAAAATCAAGCTAGATTTTTCCAGTTAACAGGAACTTTATTTATGAAAAATTCATCTTTTCCTAACAATATGAAGTGTCATCATTATAAAGTTCTGAATTTTTGCATATATTTGGGTGTTTCTGGATTTCCTATTCTGTTCCATTCATTTACGTGTCTTTTCAGATGTTAGTAAGTGATTAATTTCTGGAAATTATTAGCACATTTTGATAACTAGATGGGCAAGTCTTTGTTCACAACATTACAAAAAGTTGCTTAATGGCATCACAATAACTAACACTGAAGAAGTTGGCTCAGCCCTCACTCCTGACACCTCAGATATTTTGGCAGGAAGAGCCCATACATGATACTCAAGGACAGGTTAGGCTAGAGAAGACCACCCCTATGATCCAACTTGGGCAACCACACCAGCCCTCTCTGTGTGGGATAGTGGTCATGGTGGGTGGCTGCTCCTAGGCAGGAGCAGGTGGCTGGGGTTAGAGGCCTGGTGGCCTATCATGCTCACAGCCAAATCATGGCTGCCAGGTGGGGAAATGCTGGTTGCTGCTCATCTGCCCTGATGCTCTTCCTGACCCCTCAAAGTTTCATCTTGTTTCATTCTGGGCTGGAGATCTGTGCAGACTCAAGTCTTCTGATCTGGGCACAGCAATGGCAGAGATGCTGACAGCAGCAGGCTCTCATGCCCTGGAGCTGTGGCATCATTTGCACAGCTCCAGCAGAGACTGTGAGAGCTGCATGGGATCCACTCACTCCTGTGGCAGATGTACCACATCACAAGTAAGCTCTGTTTGGGGTGAGTGGATGTGACAGTCCTCACAGCCATGGCAGACAGGAAGGCCTCCTGCCAGATGCATCCTGGTGCTCCCCAGGGCTTCCTCCAGGCTTCCTGCTGATGTCACAGTCCTACCCAAGGCTTCTGGTCCTCCCCTTCCTCTAGTTCCCCTGTACACCTTGGCCAGGTGCAAAATCACTTTTCATACAATTGAAGGAATAAGCAAGAAAACTCTTTATATACTGTTTTCACTTCACATTACGGCCATGAGTATCTTGGAGACAAGAGAAGGAGGAATATTTATTTGGTGTGTGGGCAGTTAATAGTTCAGCTTGAGATAGGTTTTTTTTTAAGGTGCCTCTATACAATCAAGTAGAGATTAACCTTCAGATATCATATCTGGATGTGATTTTTAGATGTTGTCATCATAGAGATCACAAAAGATAAAGAGAAAATTGAAGAAATATGTGAGAATTCCCAGATAGTGAAGAGTAAAAAGAGGGGAAAAGGTCCAGGACTGAGTCTGTGACTGTCCCACAGTGTTGAGTGAGGAGGGCCTTGGGAAGGTCATTGGAAAGGAGTGAGCAGGGAGCTCCAGGTAGTCAGGAGCCTGCGGTGTCAAAGAACCTAGAAACATAGCAGTCCCCAATGGTGGTTCTGGTCCAGTTCATTCTGGTTTTGTTCCAAGTCAGATAAAGACACAGAAACACTCACTGGATTTAATTATGACAAGATAAGTGTGATCTTATCGAGATTTATTAATGTGGAGATCATTGGTGATCTTAGTAGATCCAAGGTGTGGGGGGAAAGTGATGAGATTATAACTAAATGTTTATTGCTCATTTGGGTTCATTTTGAAGAGGAAGAAGACATGGGGCAGGAGCTACAGGTAAATTGCTTCAGAGGAGGTTTTTGTCTAAATAATGAAGAAATTGAGTTAAAGGAGTTGTGTGGCAAAGTAATGGGGAGGTGGCTAGTAAGAAGATTACATTTAGGATCAATAATAACATTTCCTGCTAACGAGCAGTAAAGAAGTGGATACACTTGGACTAAATGAAGGGGACATATAATATTTTTGACTTAACCAAGAAATGTGTCACTAAGACATAATCCAATAATATTTGTGAACTTTGTGACAGTAACCTGTAGCATTTCTTCCAGTCACTTCATTCATCAGGGTAGTAGGTGATTCCATTTGAGGAAATTGATGGGGGAAGTGAGAATTTATGAGATTCAAAAGTCTTGGGGAACATCTGAAATATTTATGAAGCATAATAAGACATAGTAGGATACTAAATATTGTGAAAGTCATTGGGTGGTTTGTGATGCTGTAACTAAAACTGGCTGATATTGAAATCATGTGCTGTGACATGCAGCTGTGGGAAGGATGACATTTGGAGTCACTTGGGACTGGAGTCCTGATCATTGGATATGGTGAAAGTGGAGGGACATGATAATCTAGTTCCTTCTATGTGTATGTTGAAATGCAGGTGAAATGTCTGTGAAACTGAAAAGAGGAGGGCTAATGTGTGGATGATGGAGATTCTCCTCTGGTAGGAGCACCCAGGCATGAGGAGTGACCATGTGAACATGCAGTGATGAGAGAGGGTCTCTGATAGTTCATCTGAGAGGGGACACATCCAGGTAATATGTCCACCTGGTACCTATTCCTTTAACGTAAGAGTGTGCAATGATTTGAAATTCAGAGGCAACAGAGCTAAGTTTATATTTTAGTTCTGTCATTGTCTAGCATGAAATTTTGGCATATTAAGAAAAGCTTTCTGAACATTATTATATCACATGTTAAATGGATCTCCAATCCATAAAGGCAAGGTTATTACAAAAATTATATAAGAAAACTGATGTACATCCCAGTCACAGGGTCTCAATTAATACCATGGAATTGTTTTCTTTTTTTGGAACCTCAGAGTCAAAGGGTTATCATCTAACCACTGCTCATGACACATTATTATTACTTGTTCATGCTCTACATCTGATCATTAGATTGTTTAATGAGAACTTTGGATAGGATAAATGCTTTCATAAACACGAATTGTGAAATGAAGTAATAACTCAGCTAATTATCCTTTCCAAGATATATAAATCAGTGCTCAAAATTAGAATTCTTTGAGTTTCATAGCACTGTAATAATTGTAAAACATGCAAACATTGACAATGACCACAGTACCAGTGTACCAAAATGATGTCTCTCTAAATCTAAATCTATCACTACATATAGTGATGAAAATTGTAAAATACAAATACCATATCACTTAACTCCACTAAAATATTAATGACAACTTGGTTGTTTGACTGCTTAAACAGCTGACATGGGGGCAGTTTGAGTTTATAAAACTCAATAATACAGGTTTCAATTGCAAAATTTACATAAAAGTAAAGGAAGGCAAGAAACATCATTTGAAACACTATGTAAATTTTCATCAGACATAAATGGTACAAAAATATTTTCCTTTCATAAAGATTCTCCCATGTGATATATTTCATGGGAAACAATTAAAACATCATGTAAACAGCCCAGTAATAGCATTTTATTATTTTTTAAGTCATAAAATTGGTACATATTCTAATGTGGATTTCAAAATATATGTGTCTTTACACTGAGCTCATCAGTAGATTGGAGGAGAAGATATATGGGATCCAGATGCAAATTCAGAATCAGCTAGGAAGAAAAAGAAAGAATTATATTCTTTACCTAAAAGATAGTTACACATAATTAAGTGTAAGTCAGTAAAGAGGAGTTGAGAATTTTAGCAGTGTTAGTAAGAATGACACTACTATGTACACTACAAAATTACTATTAGACATAATTTGCTCATAGTTGCACACTGAATTAATTATCATTGTGGTTAAGTAGCAGAGCTTCTGCTATCCTCAGTCTTTATTCATTTATTTAACAACCCTGTGCTAAGGTACTATGGCAAGCACTGGAATTACAACATGAAGATACAGTCCACCCTTCAACCATTGTATACCATAACTTGAAAAAACAAATAGCCCATTTCTATACTACTCATAGATACCATGACAGGTATATAACAGAGCACTACTGGAACACACAGAAGGGACACATCCTAGGTTGTGTCAATATTATAGGTTTTGTTGGTGGAGACTATATGTAGGTTGATACCTGAAAGAAAAGGGAGAAGTATGCAGATAGAAGGAAGAAGCAAATGCAAAGAGCTGGAGGTGAGGAGGAACACTGGGGAATTCTAAGTGGTCTAGTTTGGCCAGATGCTAGAGCAAAGGGGTAGAATATGGTAAGTGACAATAGATAAAGCTAAATAACTTCACAAGAACCAAATGGATTGTTTTTATTCCATACTAAGGAATTTGGAACTTTGCATGAGGGCAAAAGAAAACTGATGACAAGTAAATGACTAGAGCTTGAAAATGTCACCTGTCAAGTGACTGCTTATGAACTATAATTGCTTGACTAAGTGTTACTAGATGAGGTTGGAGTCTTTGGGCCTTAAATCACCACCATAAACCTGAGAAATTGGTAAGGCCTATGGTTTCAGAGAATAGTTTCAGTGTACTGTCTGACAGTTCCACAGGGGTGGCAGAAGTGAAGAAGGTGTAGAGCCAGAAAAAAAAGATGCATAGATTTCCTGAGATTTTTTTGAAGCTATAAAACAGTGAATATATGAAGCATGCCTGCACTCTTCATGATAAATGTTTATGTTTTCACAGTTTTCATTAGATGTAAAATAAAATGTTTTTATTTCAAAACATTAAGGGGGTACAAATGTTATTGTTACATGAGTACTTTTTATAATGCTTAAGTCATTTTTCTATATATTAAAAACATTTAAGCTGAGAGTCAAATCAAAGACTCAATACCATTCACAGTAGCTACAAAGAAAATGAAATGCTTAGACCTCTAAAAGGAGAAGGAGGAAACATTGCTAGAAAGACATCACAAATGACACAGACAAATGGAAAAACAGCCCATGCTCATGGATGGGTAGAATCAACATTTTAAAATGTCCACATTGCCCAACGTGATTTATAGATTTAATGCAATCTCCATGAAAGTACTAATGTCATATTTTGCAGATCTAGACAAAATAATTCTATGCTTCATTTGGAACCAAAAAAGAGCCCAAATAGCCAAAGCAATCTTAAGCAAAAGGAAAAAAATCTGGAGAAACCCCCGTACCAGTCTTTAAATTATAGTACAAGTGTATAGTAACAAAAACAGCATGTATAGAAAAAAATATTTAATGTAGTATCTATTACCAAGCAATGGAAAGAGATTCCACTTGTTATTTACAGTTTATTTCAGAAATCAACAACTAATCTCAATTTAATTCATAAGTGTTTTGGCAACATGCCTTCTTCTAGTTTCTTAGTTATGCTTTCTCCCAACTCCTACATCTGAAATAAGACACGTATTACTTACAGTGTTTAAGCTAAATAAGAGAAATTATCATGGGAATAATATATTGCTTGCAAAATGTGGCCTTTAAATAATATTTTTACAGACTAGACCTAACTTCATAATTGCATAAATAAAAAGATAATCACATGATAAAATAAAACCTACTTATTTTAAGTTATGTACCAGAGAACATATTGTGAAATTCTGTTTAGATTGATCTGATAAGCATACAATTAATGTTATTCTATTGAATATACATCATTTCAGAAGAGTGATGTTTCCTCTTATTAATATAAAGGTTAAATAATTCAAGTCATATTTTGCAGTGAATGTGTTTCTTTGTAATTCTTAGCAGCACTCTCTTCTTCATAAAAACTTCATCAATTTTTATATTTTCATGTTTTTTTAAAAGTGAACTTTCCACTCTGCAGGTTTTTGAAAATTAGATTTTTAACATATGTTCTATGCTATTAACTTTTCAGCATAGAATATTAAATACATACATGAAGAAAGTGTTACTGTCATAATGTCCTGTGAAAATTCTACTGGTAAAAAATTAAGTAAAAATAATATGCTATCTGTATTATTATTAACATTTCTTTATTCATATAGACACAAAGATTTCAGAAAATCTGCTTGGAGAAAGGAATAAATATAGATTAATGCTAGTTGTCAAACTTAGTTTCTTTGATTCAAGACTTTGTAGGATTAAAAACAAAGAAAACAATCTATTGCTCTTTAATTGTAACTTAGACTTATTTTCAGAAATCACTACCAATTTTTGAAATAGCTGACTAATTAGAGTTACCTGCTGAAATATGAAATGTATGAAAATATTTCAACAATATTGCAAGTGTCCCCATCTAGAGTGTTCTTACTTGACCCTTTCATATAAAAGTATTCTCTCACTAAATGCCAAGAACAGGGTCTCAAATACTCCACTGAACACAGTAAATAAACTTTGTGGTGATAATGATAATATGATATCCAATGCCTTTAGAAATTTTAGGTGTGAAGACAGTTTTTAAAAAATTTTTGTAAATAAATTTTAGAAATGGGGACTCATTCTATTACTCAGACTGGTCTTGAACTCCTGGCCTCAAGCAGTCACCCTACTTTGGCCTCCCAAAAAGCTGCAATTACTGAGCCACCATGCCTGGCCAAGACAAATTTTTTGATGAAGAAATTTCTCAATATTTTGAGAGACAGTTTTCCATTACATTTCTGTGGCAATAACATAATCGACAGGCTTTATAAAATGTGTGAACATGACAATAACATGACTAGCTAGGTCTTGCAAAAGCAAAAATTAAATACCAGATAAAAGGAGAAGTCTTTATTGAAAGAATCTTTTATTACAATTAATAAACACTATGTAAAATGTACATCTTTACCTGACTTGAATTGAGGAACTACTAAGGTATAATAATCTTACCTTTCCCCAGAAAGGTCTTCTCCTAAATATTTTCTACATATGTGGGATTTTTTTTTTTTACTTCTTTATACCCCATTCATAATCACTTTGAATAATACATACATTTTACTTAGATAAAAATGAAATATTCTTCTCAACAGATTACTTACCTTTGTATTAAAGAAATCTTGTATTAAAGAAATCTAGATAGAGAATACTCTTATGGCATAACAAATTTAATTAGAGGTCATCTTTTTCTCCTGACTCTTAAGAGGAGTACATGCTAGAAGTAATTGCCTCTATTCCAACCTGGAGTGTCCTAAATATTTCCTTCATATGTGTAATGGGTTTTTTATTTTTTACTTCTTTATACCCCATTCACAAGCACTTTGATAATACATACATTTTACTTAGATAAAAATGAAATATTCTTCTCAACAGATTACTTCCCTTTGCACTAAAGAAATCTTTTCTCTCTAGATAGAGAATACTTACAGCATAAGAAATTTAGTTAGAGGTCATCTTTTTCTCCTAACTCTTAAAGAGTTGCCTCTATTCCAACCCTGGAATATCCTCCATCTACATCAATTCTCTTCTAGTCTTTCACTTACCCTTGAATATGTTACCACATAAAGACTGCTGAGGGCAACTGCCTTTGGGAAAGAGATACCAGGTCAAATGTGAAAGATCAGAGGGAAAAGGGACAGACCCAGGCAATGGAGAGGGAGCTGCTCTGGGACGGCCACCTAAAAGCTTTGTGAAAGTGTTTTGATTTTTGATGGCTTCAGTTTTGTCCTAGTTGGTGGGAGGCTGGGATAGTGTTGTCCATATTCACAAGTGAAAACTGGTATATATTAAAGGACTTTTAAAAAGTTCCTTTTATTTTATTTCTATTTTCCCACAGATTCACATTTTTTCTCATATTTCTCTTAACAGAAATGTAGAATTGTTGTCCCTAATTGAATGACTTCATACACTGCCTGGCACAGATCACAACAAAAAGGAGAGAAAAATGTCTTGGTGACATTAATCTCTGTCCTATTCAGTAAGACAGGGTGCTATCAATGGTTTCTGAAGTGTGTAGAGCAATAGCTTAGGAGAAACTGAATGTTGCCAGAGGAAATAAAAAAGCTGAATAAACTGAGACTCTTCATTTTATGTGTAATGCTAAATCAAAAGCTCCTTAGCTCCTTATGGAGTGAAATACATAAACCACTTTAAATAAAAGCATTCCTCCTTTCTCCATATCCTTTCTGTTTATTTCCAGGCAGAGATTAGGGCTCAGATGGCAGAGGTAGCTTGAAGTCCAACATTAATATAAGGAGTACATCTGAAACTTTATTTCTACTTTTACATTTTTAAATAGAATATGAGAACAAGCTATACAGGACAACAATAAATCAGAAAATTTTAGCTAATAGGGAGGATTCCATCATAATTAGTAGCCTTTAAACTATGTCCCAGAGTAATCTAAGTGTCCACAGACAATACTGCAGGACTGGCCACACAGTAGGACTGGTACATTAAGAACTGTTGTGTTTCTCCTCAAGCAGTTTGCTCCTGACCTCTGCTACATTCTGATGAGCTCTATGAAGATTGCAAAAATAAGTGGTTAGTATTTCATTTTTCCCTAATTATTCCTAGATGACTTGCACTTTAAAATTAAAAAGTTGCCATGAGTAAATAAAATTTCCCATTAAACAGTGTTTTAACACTGAAAATATGTCAGTGCATACCTAGTGTTTGCAATCATGTTTTAAAATCATTTTATAGAAGTACATTTATTTCTCAAGAAATTTCTAATAAGCAAGTAGTTCAAACAAAGTATGGAGGGGAGATAAATGGCTATCAATGATGTATCACTTAACAGGCAACACTTGTTGCCTTCTAGAATGGCTCTGCTTATAAGATTCTGGAGGATGTCATTAGAAATAGTTGTATTTAAAGAGTAACTATGTGAGATGATGAATATGTTAATTTGCTTGACTATAATAACCATTTCACTATGTGTAAAAGTGTTAAAACATCATGGGGTACTCCTTAAATATATACAATAAAACATTAAATCTTAAAGAAAGCCAGAAATAATTTTATTTAGTAAATCAGTTGAGAGATTTAAAAGAAATCCCTCAAAGACATTGTGAAGCACTTGCTTTCACCACCCTTGTACATTTCACCCATTATCTGGGAAAAATTAAGTATTTGGCACTAAGGAATAATTTAGAGCAACAACTTCTAGGAGAAAATGACATAGCTGAGCTCATGATCAAAAAGAACTTAAGCAGCTCCAATGAAAATTAGCTGCTAACAATTTTACCAAGGCATCAGAGGTGGGACTTGTCCTTTCTGTCTTCCATACACCTGATCCTCAGGCTGAATAAGTTATTATTTTTAACCACTTTGTGAATTATCTATCCTTTCATTCCTATGTTAATCACTCCATATTTCACAAGTATGCCTGTATATAGAGTGGAAAACTATCCAGGATAGTTTGTCTCAAAGTGCCCACTAGTGACAATACCAAAGATTGCAATCAAGGAAAGTTAATTTACCAAGTGCCAGAATATGCTGAGAGAGTAGTAGTAGTACTTGACTGTTTTGGTTTAAGTTCCAATCTTCCAAAAAGTAGTTAAACTCATTAATATTTCTACTTAGGGTAATGCTGACAAGAAATTTAACAGTATCACTGGCTAAATTATAAATCTTCAAACATATCTAGCTGAGGGACTATGAGATCAGGTTAATGACATGATAATATTACATTTTTAAAAAGCTACATAAAACCAAAAAAAAAAAAAAAAAAAAGGGAGACAGACATAAACTGTCCTGAAGAAATATTTCAAAGGTAAGTTCACAAACATCATTTTCCAAAATCGTATTATCTTGTTAGTTTACTCTTCCAACTAATCTCATGAGCCTCCCTCATTAAAACTCATGCTTTTCAAACAAATTAATGAGCTTACTTTATTTTCTATGATTCTGTTTTGACTTACTCTCTTAGTTTATTGGATGAGGATTTTCTAAGTTTTAATTCTTTTAGATAGATTTCCTTTTATCTTCTAAATGTGGTTTCATCAAAATCTTCTTGAGAATCTTCTATTGTGGAGATTTCAGATTCCAGATATGTAACACTGAATTCCATCTGAGTTCCTATGGAATCAATATGCTCTAAGTCTTCTAAAGATGATGCTCTTGTCTAAAGACAAATTGAAAGTATACATTTTTAAATAATTATAATATGAACAGAAAACCCCTTATTGTTTTTCAATAAGCTAAATAGGTCTTGAGTATTCTTACAAATTTTTCAATTTTTGATGCTTTAACATAGTCTTGTAAAACACACATTTAGAGCTTGTATCCTGCTACTCTTGCTCACAGAAGACTCCTTATCAATATATTGTCATGTCACTTGTGTGAAAAGTATGCTAATAAAATTGGACTAATTTATATAAAACCTATGAGAAAGGCCAGCCAAGAACAATGTTCTAGTTTCCCCAATAGGTATGTCTGTATGATGGAATTGCATAAATTTTCCTATTGTGACTTAAAGAAACTAGTTAGTAGGAGTATCAGCCTCATTGCTCCAATTTAGTATTCACCATGAAATCATCTGATCTTCATTCCTACAAAGGAAAGCATGATGACAGGAGAATCCTGTTCTGCCTGGTAAACAGTTATATGGTTTTCACTACATATCAATACATTATTATAGTATCCTGGAATACATATCAGTCTTTTCTGAGATCATACTTTTAAGACTTGGAAACATTGATGAACACAAGTGAAAGGGAAAAAATTAGTTTCTGAACTTCCAATGCTAGCAGCACTATATAACTTTGTAATGCCCTGCTGGAGCAGCTGTTTCTGCCTTTTTCTTGGCAGGAAAAATGTTGTATAATGACCTAGTATCCATTCTTGGTGGGGAATACAAATTACAACATTAAAAGCAATTTATTCTCAAAATCTCACTGAAGGGTTTAGATTACAAGAGAATTTTAGAATTCTAGAATCATTACTCAAATCTCTTCTTAGAATTTTAAAATATATTATAAAATATTAGCAGGGACTCAGAGATTGTACACTAATTCCACAGCAGCATTATTTTCAATAGCAAAAACATAGAAATAACCCCAATGTCATCAATGGATGAATAGATTTTAAAAATGTGGTATAAAAATATGTTTTTAGGCTATGATAATCTTTTTATTAAAATCCTAATATCCAAATCATTAATTTTATGAATTTAGTCAGTTTCTTATATAAAGTCAAGAGAACTTGGACTGCTAGTAGCAAGTAATATCAATATGAATACAATAAATATTATCAATGAGACTTTTCATATTGTCTAAAATATCTTACATACAGATAGTCCCTGACTTGTGATGACCCGACTTACAATTTTTCAACTTTACAATAGCATAAAACCATTGCAATTTTGATATAATTATGATGGTTCAACTTAAAATTTTTTGACTTTACAATAGTGTGAAACCATCTCAATTTCAATATGTTTTGAATTTTTAATTTTGATGTTTTCCCAGGCTAGCAATATGTGGTACATGAGTTATTCAATACTTTATTGTAAGGTAGAATTGTGTTAGATTATGTTACCCAACTTTAGACTAATGTAAGTGTTCTGAGAATGTTTAAGGTAAGCTAGGCTAAGCTATAATGTTCAGTAGCTTAGGTGGATTGGGTGTTTTAAATGCCTTTTTGTCTCATGATATTTTCTACTTACAGTGGGTTATCAGTATATGTCCCCATTGTATGTCAAGGAGCACCTATACTACAGGTGGAGCATCCTGAATCTGAAAATCTGAAATCCAAAATGATCAAAATCTTAATCTTCTTGCATGTGGACATGACACAAGTGGGAAATTCCACATCTGACTTCATGTGACAGGTTGCAGTGTAAGCATACTCAAAGCTTTGTTTCATGAACAAAATTGTTTAAGAACGTGATATAAAATTACCGCCAGGCTTTGTGAATAAGGTGTTTATGAAACATAAACAAATTTTGTGTTTAGACTTGGATCCCACTCTCAAGACATTTTACTGTATATACACAAATATCCCAAAATCTGAAACACTTCTTATCCCAAGCATGTTGGATAAGGGATACTCAACCTGTGCTACTACAGAAATAAAATTCCTTTTCAGTATGACAGAAAGTAAGATATTGACTTACCAATCTTGCACTTAACAGATATTTCTCATACTGCTCAATGTTGCCCATTGCCTTTTTGATGCTTACTTTTAATTTTGAATTTTCAATTTCAAGGTTAAAATGTATATTTTAAAATAATTAATATAACAGTTAAATTTTTAAAATACCAAGTAAATTCTGAACAAACATCTGAAAGTATAATTACATAATTTCTTAAAGATTTGAAAAGCAGATAATTTGGCAACTGTATCATTTTTCTAGCTGTATTTTGTGGATAATGGGCAAAATTTTGAAAAAATGTACCAAAAGCATGCATTCCAAAATAGCTTAAAGCTAAAACTTTTCCTTGGCTTCACACAGATGCACTTGTCAATTATCTTCCAGGGATTTTTGCACCTAAAAAAAAAAATAAAATAAATTTACACTTGGAAAACCAACATGTCCATCAAGGGGTGAATGGATAAGCAAGATTATATATATATATATCTTGATACATATATATATATATCACACGTATACATACACATACACACATAATATTGTTTTTACACTATTATAATCTTTTTATTAAAATCTTACTACCCAAATCATTAATTTTAGGAATTAAGTCCATTGCTAAGGGGACTTGCACTACTCCTAGTAAGTACTATCATTATAAATACAATAAATATTTTTATCAATGAGACTTTTCATATTGTATAAAATATTCTAAAATAGAGATAATCCCTGACTTATGATGGTCTAACTTCCAATTTTTTCACTTTATAATGGTGTGAAACCATTACAATTTTGACATAATGATGATGGTTCAACTTAAAATTTTTTGACTTTACTATGATATGACACTATCCCAATTCCAATGTATTTTTAATTTTGAGTTTTGATCTTTTTCCAGGCTAGCAATATGTTGTATGTGAGACATTCAATATTTTACTATATGATAGACTTTGCGTTAGATGATTTTACCCAACTGTAGGCTAATTTGTGCATTCTGGGAATGTTTAATGTAAGTTAGGCAAAGCTATGATATTCATTAGGTTACATATATTAAATGCATTTTCATCTTATGATGTTTTCAACTTACAATGGGTTTATTGTGTTGTAACCCCATTTAAGTCAAAGAGAATCTATGCTACAGATTGAGCACCATAATATCAAAACCTGAAATCCAAAATGCTCTAAAACCTTAATCCTCTTGAGTGCCAACATGACACCACAAGTGGAAAATTTTACATCTGACTTCATGTGACAAGTTACAGTGAAAACACACTCAAATCTTTGTTTCATGCCGGGCATGGTGGCTCATGCCTATAATCCTAGCACTCTGGGAGGCCAAGGCGGGAGGATTGCTTGAGCTCAGAAGTTTGAAACCAGCCCGAGCAAGAGTAAGACCCCCGTCTCTACTAAAAAATAGAAAAATTAGCTGGGTGTCGTAGTGTGCACCTGTAGTCCCAGCTACACAGGAAGCTGAGGCAGGAGGATCGCTTGAGCCCAGGAATTTGAGGTTGCAGTGAGCTATGACGATGCCACTGCACTCTACCTGGGGTGACAGAGTGAGAATCTGTCTCAAAAAAAAAAATCTTTAATGAACAAAATTATTTAAAAATATTATACAAAAATACCTTCAGGCTTTGTGCATAGGGCATTTAAGTAGCAAATAAATTTTGTGATTAGACTTGAATCCCATCCTGAAGATATTTCATTATGTATATACAAATATTCCAAAAACCAAAACATTTCTGGTCCCAACCATTTTGGATGAGGGATACTCAACCTGTACTATGAGGGAAATAAAATTCCTTTTCAGGAAGACAGAAAGTAAGAGACTGACTTACTGAACTTGCACTTAACAGGTGTTTCTCATGTCGCGCAAATTTGTATGCTTGCTCTTTGATGGTAGCTTTTAATTTTGAATTTTCTATTTTGAGAATAAAATATATATTTTAAAACAGTCTCAGATAATTTTTTAAAATATCATGTAATTTCTGAACAAACATTTGAAGGTGTAATTACACAAATTCTTAAAGATTTGAAAAGTAGATGATTTGGCAACTGTATCATTTTTCTAGCTGTTTCCATTGAAGATGTGCAAAATTTAGAATAATGTACAAAAAGCATGCATTTCAAAATAGCTTAAAGCTGAAATTTTTCCTTAACTTCACACAGATATAGTTATTATTATAACTGGTACAATTCTCAAACTATAATGCTTATTTGCTTTATAATACTCAAGCCATTTTTTGTGCTGCATTAAATTGTACTTTTTCCTGTGGTCTTGAAGCTTCTCAACACATCTTCCAGTTTCTTTCAGTTGATCCTGTGTTTCTTGTAGCTAAAACAAAGAATTAAAAAAAAATACATTTGGAAATAACCCAAATTTCCATCAGTGTATGAATGGATAAAGAAAATGAGGTATATAGAAAATATTGCTTTTAGACTTACACATTCTTTTTTTATTAAAAAATGATAATAATCTAGTACAAATATGCCCATCACCTGCTTTTGTAGCTAAATTTTATTGGAACTCAGACATATCCCTTCATTCTGCATATTATTTATAGCTACTTTTGTGCTGTAACTGCACAGTAGAGTTGTTGCAACAGGGATCTTCTGGCTCACAAATTCTAAAATATACTACCTGATCCTTTACACAGAAGTTTACCAACCCCTGCTCTAGGATGCATTACTCTTGTTTTGAAATTATATTATATCAGACAAATACTCAAATTTACAAAATTGTTAAAATGGGAAAACAGAAAATTATGTTATGGTAAGCATTTATATTTTTGTATTCCAAGCAGCACCACTTCTACTGTAATTTTAATTTATTTTATTTTCATGTACACATTTACTTTTGTTGTAACAAGGCAACTTGTACACTTTCAACATCTAATACTAACTATCATATTTCCTTTTCAGGGAAAGAAAAAGAAAATTTAAAAATAAACAGGATCAAAAGTGCAACAGGGAATGTCATTTCCAAATATGATCCTATGGTTCTGCTGATTCTCCCATTGAGTGGCAGGGCTTAAGTCATCACTAGGAGAGAATTTATTTTTAAAGTGTCATCTTAAACTGTGAGAGTGACTGTTATTCCTCAAAATTAAACACACCAAAAGATAAGCCATGTTAAAAAGCCCACTTAACCTATGCAACCATGTAAAAGCCATGCCTTGCTGACTATATATGACCATACTTTTTTTTTCTTTTTTTAAACAAGAGAAAGAAGACAGATACTAGTTGGTAAATGGTAACTGTCTATATTCATATAAAGACACAGTGTACTCTCTGAGCCCAACATGCAGGGAAAAGGGATAAAAAGCTAGAATTCTGTGTACCACCACACAGGGGCACAGCACCCTCCAGCTTCCACTAGAGTGAGGGGAGCATGTTTTTATTTTTACCCACAGGACTCAGTGGGGATGATGCTTTAGATGACAACCACATGTTCCATGGAATAATTTGAGAGGCAGGATCTACACAGAGTCCGGAAGACCTGGGTCTGAATACAAGCTCCACCATTCCTAGGTATGTGATCTTGAGCAAAAAGGTCAAATTAATGTCTGTTTCTTCATCTATAAATGAGGAAAATAATAGTATCCTCCTCACTGGGATATTGAAAGGATTAAGTTGGGGAATACGCCTTAAGTACTTAGAAAAGTATGAGGCACAGAGTGAGTGCTATATAATATTTACTATTAAAATTATTATATATTATTTTATGTTCCAATGAAATTTTATATTTTAGGCAGGTGGCATGTCCAAGGAACTGGTCTCCTACAGTTGCACTGAATCATTCTTCACACAACTGAAAGTGACATCAAATAGGAAACCTGAGGTCCAAAATATATCCCTAGTACTTCCTAGAACTGTCACCAATTCTACTAGCCAGCAGTACTTTTGTCCACTTATAAGAATTCATAGCTTATTTCTCTCTGTAGTACTCATTGGGAAATGATCACTTACTACAATGCATAGAGCACCTCCAGGATTGAGTAGTATGGAACTGACATGACCACCAGAGGCAGACTAAAGCCACTGACCTGAAAACACTGGACTCAATTGTTAAATCAAAATGCCTGGATCAATTTGTTCCCACGCACTCTGTATTTTAGGCTGATATCACAAACATATTGATCACCTACATATTTTAACACTCAACCAGATGCAATATTTAGCCATTACCAAATATTACTTTAAATTTTCTTCTAGGAAGTTTGAAAAATATTTATCTTTCTTGATACTTACTTCTCTTTCCACTTTCTCTTTTTCATATTGGTACAGTTTTCCTTTTAAAAAATTATATTCATCCATTAACTTTTTTTTTAAATTTATTTTTTTAATTTCAGAATATCATGGGGGTACAACACTTTGGCCATACACATTGCCCCTGTTCTGCCCGTGTCAGAGCCACAATCGTGGTCGTCTCCCAAACTGTGCTCCCCACATCCATTCAGTGAGAGTTTTTCCCATCCCTTCCCCCCCCTCCCGCCCGCCCGCCCTCAGATGAATGTTATTGCCCTGTGTGATGTAAGTGTTCATCAGTTAGTACCAGTTTGATGGTGAGTACCAGTGGTGCTTGTTTTTCCAATCCTGTGACACTTCGCTTCGAAGAATGGGTTCTAGCTCCAACCAGGATAATACCAGATGTGTTAATTCACTGTTGTTCCTTATTGCTGAGTAATACTCCATGGTATACATATACTACATTTTATTGATCCACTCGTGTATTGATGGGCACCTGGGTTGTTTCCACAACTTTGCAATTGTGAATTGTGCTGCTATGAACATTCGAGAGCAGATGTCTTTATTATAAAATGTCTTTTTTTCTTTTGGATAAATACCCAGTAGTGGGAATGCTGGGTCAAATGGTAATTCTATTTTTAATTCTTTGAGGTATCTCCATATTCTTTTCCATAGAGGTTGTACTAATTTGCAGTCCCACCAGCAGTGTATGAGTGTTCTTATCTGTCCACATCCCAGCCAACATTTGTTATTTGGGGATTTTTTGATATGAGCCAATCTCACTGGAGTTAAGTGATATCTCATTGTGGTTTTGATTTGCATTTCCCTGATGATTAGAGAAGTTGAGCACTTTTTTATATGTTTGCTGGACATTATTCTGTCTTCTTTGGAAAAGTTTCTGTTCATGTCCTTTGCCCATTTTTTAATAGGGTTGTTTGATTTTTTCTTGTTGATTTTCCTAAGTTCCGTATAGATTCTGGTTATCAGCCCTTTATCAGAGGTGTAGCATGCAAATATTTTCTCCCATTCTGTAGGTTGTCTGTTCACTCTAGTGATAGTTTCCTTGGCTGTGCAGAAGCTTTTAAATTTGATCAGGTCCCATGTATTTATTTTGGTTGCTGCTGTGATTGCTTTGGGGTTATTCTTCATAAATTCTTTGCCTAGGCCAATGTCCATGAGAGTTTTTCCAACGTTTTCTTCAAGAATTCTTATGGATTCATGTCTTAGGTTTAGATCTGTTATCCATTGTGAATTGATTTTTGTGAGAGGTGAGAGGTGTGGGTCCAGTTTCAGTCTTCTACATATGGCCATCCAGTTTTCCCAGCACCATTTGTTGAATAGGGAATCTTTTCCCCAGTGTATGTTTTTCTGGAATTTGTCAAAGATCAGGTGACTGTATGAGGTTGGTTTTATATTTGGGTTCTCAGTCCTGTTCCATTGGTCTACGTCTCTGTTCTTGTGCCAATACCATGCAGTTTTGGTTACTATAGCCTTGTAGTATAGTTTGAAGTCTGGTAGACAGATGCCTCCCAATTTGTTCTTTTTGCTTAAGATTGCTTTGGCTGGATGGGGTCTTCTCTGGTTCCACACGAAGCATAGAATTACTTTTTCTAGATAGGCAAAAAATGATGTTGGTATTTTGATAGGGATTGCATTGATTCTGTAAATTAATTTAGGTAGCAAAGCCATTTTTACTATGTTGACTCTGCCTATCCAAGAGCATGGTAGGGCTTTCCATCTATTTACATCTTCTGCAATTTCTTTTCTCAGTGTTTCATAATTCTCTCTATATAGGTCTTTGACCTCTTTAGTTAGATATGTTCCTAAATATTTAATTTTCTTTCTTGCTATTGCAAAAGGTATTGCATCTTTAATTTGTTTCTCGGCTTGATTGTTATTAGCATATATGAAGGCTATGGATTTGTGTGTATTAATTTTGTATCCTGAGACTTTGCTGAATTCATTTATCAATTCCAGTAATCTCTTGGTTGAATCTTTGGGGTTTTCTATGTATAATATCATATCGTCTGCGAATAGTGAAAGTTTGACCTCTTCTGCCCCTATCTGGACGCCCCTGATTCCTCTGTCTTGTCTAATTGCTGTGGCCAGGACTTCCAGCACTATGTTGAAAAGAAGTGGAGATAGTGGGCACCCTTGTCTGGTGCCAGTTTTAAGGGGGAATGCCTTCAATTTTTCCCCATTCAGTATGATATTGGCTGTGGGTTTATCGTATATGGCTTTAATAGTTTCTAGGAATGAGCCATCTATGCCTACATTGTTAAGAGTTCTTATCATAAAACGGTGCTGGATTTTGTCAAAAGCCTTTTCTGCATCTATTGAAAGGATCATATAATCTTTGTTCTTGATTTTATTTATATTGTGAATTACATTTATATATTTGCATATGTTGAACCATCCCTGCATCTCGGGAATAAAGCCCACCTGATCGTGATGGATTATTCTTTTGATGTACATTTGAATTCAGTTTGCAAGGATTTTATTGAGAATTTTTGCATCTATATTCATAAGGGATATTGGTCTGTAGTTTTCTTTTTTTGTTGTGTCCTTTCCTGGCTTTGGTATCAAGGTGATATTGGCTTCGTAGTATGAGTTTGGGAGGATTCCATCCTTCTGGATATTTTCAAATAATTTCTGCAGTATAGGCACCAGTTCTTCTTTGTAGGCTTGGTAGAATTCAGGTGTGAACCCATCTGGTCCGGGACTTTTTTTGTGGGTAGATTTTTAATTACTGCTTCAATTTCGGTGCTTGATATTGGTCTGTTTAGAAATTCTGTTTCTTCCTGGTTGAGCCTAGGGAGGTAGGTTGTTTCTAAGAATTTGTCCATTTCCTCCACGTTTTCGTGTTTGTGGGCATAGAGATTTTTGTAGTATTCAAAGATGATGTTTTGTATTTCCACGGTATCAGTTGTGACTTCTCCTTTTACATTTCTAATTGAGCTTATTAGAGTCCTTTCCTTTCTGCTTCTGGTCAACCTGGCAAGTGGCCTGTCTATTTTGTTTATCTTTTCAAAGAACCAACTTTTCGTTTCATTGATCTTCTGTATTGTTCTTTTGTTCTCGATTTCATTTAATTCTGCTCTGATTTTGGTTATTTCTTTTCTTCTGCTGGCTTTAGGATTGCTTTGCTCTTCCTTTTCCATTTCCTTAAGATGATTCATTAGTTTACTGATTTGTGACTTTTCTGTCTCTTGGATGTGGGAATTTAGGGTGATAAGTTTTCCTCTCAGGACTGCTTTTGCTGTATCCCACAGATTTTGATAACTTGTGTCCCCATTATCGTTTAGTTCAAAGAATCTTTTGATTTCAATTTGAATCTCCTCCTTGACCCAATAATCTTTCATCAATAGATTGTTTAGTTTCCAAGTTTTTGGATGAAGATGTGAGTTTCTTTTGGATTGATTTCTAATTTTATTCCACTGTGGTCTGAAAAGATATATGGTATGATTTCTATTTTTTTGAATTTGTTGAGATCTGTTTTGTGGCCTAGGATGTGGTCAATTTTAGAGAAAGTTCCATGAGCTGATGAGAAGAATGTATATTCAGTGTTATTTGGGTGGAGTGTTCTGTAGATATCTGTTAGGCTCAAATGTTCTAGAGTCCTGTTTAGGTCTTTCATTTCTCTATTTGTTTTTTGTTTGGAGGATCTGTTCAGTTCCATCAGAGGGGTGTTGAAGTCCCCTGCTATTATGGCCTTGCTGCTTATTATGTTGTCTAGATCTAGCAGTATTTGCTTTATGTACCTGGGTGCTCCTGTGTTGGGTGCATAAATGTTTAGGATTGTTAAATCCTCTTGTGAGATTTTTCCCTTCACCACTATATAGTGTCCATTTTTGTCCTTCTTTACTTTTATTGCTTTAAAGTTTATGTCATCTGAAATGAGGATGGCTACTCCGGATTTCTTTTGGTTTCCATTAGCCTGGAAAATTGTATTCCATCCTTTCATCTTGAGTCTGAATGCGTCTTTGTGTGTAAGGTGTGTTTCCTGAAGAAAACAGATTCTTGGTTTGTATTTTTTAATCCATTCAGCCAGCCTATGTCTCTTCAGTGGGTAGTTCAAGCCATTTACATTTATTGAGAGAATTGATATTTGGGGTAAATTTCTGATTATTCTGTTGGGTGGTATCTTTTGTTCTACCTCTTGCATCATTGTGGAATCTGGTTTCTGGGGTTTTAGCTTTTGTGTAGTTTTACATAGGTGGGTGTCTGTTGCTCTGTTTAGTGTATAATGCAGGTCAAAGCATTTCTTGCAAGGCCAGTCTGGATTTCGCAAATTCTATCAGTGATTGCTTATCTGGAAAGGTCTTTATTTCTCCCTCATATAAGAAGCTTAGTTTGGCAGGATACAGAATTCTGGGTTGACCTTTGTTTTGTTTTAGGAGATTGATGATGTCTCCCCATTCCCTTCTGCTTGTAAGGTTTCAGCTGAGAAATCTGCAGTTAATCTGATCGGTTTCCCTTTGTAGGTTACGTGTTCTTTTCGTCTTACAGCTCTGAGGAGTGCCTCTTTTGTGTTTACTTTGGTCAGTCTAATAATTATGTGGCGTGGTGAATGCCTTTTCACGTTGACTCTCCCAGGAGTCCTGTGTGCTTCTTGTACTTTGATATTGAGATTTCTGGCTAAGCCATGGAAATTTTCCTCTATTATTCCTTCAAATAAATTTTCCAGCCCATGCGAATTTTCTTCCTCTCCCTCAGGGATACCTATGATCCTTATGTTTGGCCTCTTTACATAATCCCACATTTCTTGTATGCTTTTTTCCTGCCTCTTATTTTTGTGTTCTTTCTCTTCGGCTGATTTATTTAGTGCATAGGAGCTGTCTTCTAGCTCTGAAATTCTTTCCTCTGCATGGTCCAGCCTATTTTTAGGGCTTTCCACTGTGTTTTGTAGATCCTTGAATGCTGCTTTCATTTCTAGGATTTCTATTTGATTTTTCCGTAATATTTCTATTTCTTTGGAGAATTTTTCGTTCATTTCTTGCATTTTTCTTGTGGTTTCTTTATGCTGGGATTCAATTTTCTCTTGAATTTCATTGAGCTTTCTTATAATCCATAAACAAAATTCCTCTTCTGTCATTCTACCCATTTCATTTGGGTTGGTGTCCATTGCTGAGGAACTGATAATTTCTTTTGGGGGTGACTTTTCACTCTGATTTTTCATGTTCCCTGAGTTATTTCACTGGTTTTTTCTCATCTGGCCTCTTGGTCGAGAGCTGGGGTGTTAAAGCTAGTTTATGGCCCTGTCACCAGGCCCACAATTATTGTTCCTTGGCAAACCCAAGGAGAGAAGTAGTGGCCTGTATTGCCTTAGGTGTATTTTAGCAAGTTTGTTGGATCTTGAGTTAACTCTGACCTGTGGTCTTCTCCTCTTCCCAGTGGAGTGTGGTGAGAATGACCTCCCAGCTTGGTCTCTGAGCTAATGAATTGTACTTGAGGATATGAGTCCTCCGCTCCCTATTAGCTAGGTATTCTGTTATGTCCGTGGCAGACTCTGATTCCCCAGTTGGGGTATGTGAAAGCCCTGTGCTTTGGGAGGGGCCTTGTAGCTCCTAGGGGTTACTTTGACCCTGCTCCTCCTGAGGTGCAGGTAGAAACACAATTTCTTTTGGCTGCAGTGTGAGAGCTGAGTTGGGAAAATTCTACACAGCTCAGAGGTTGCTCATCTAGTCACGTGTGGCTGCCCTTCTGATGTGTGTCTCCGTGTGATACTGGTTGATAGGGGGATCTCCAATTGTGCACCCCTTTTCCACCACTAGACCCCAAGGCGAGGAGGGTGGCCATGTGTATCCCCAGCAGTCTCCACCGGGACGATGTTCCCATGGGGAGGGGGGAGTAGTGGCCGCTGGAAGTGCTCCTGGATGGCACAAAATTCCCTATTGAAGTGGGCAGGATTATGGGGAGCTGCTCTGGTTCAGCCTGTGGCTCTTGAGGTATTTGGTTGTCATGGGAACCAGCAGTTATACCAAATGAGTCACTATAGCCAGCAACCTTCAAAATGAGTGATCTCTGGGGTACAGGAGGGCTGGGACCTGAAGGGCGGGCACTAGGATCAGCAAGGAGCGGACTTGTTGGAGGCCAGAGCCGGGGTAGCAGAACCAGATGGACGAGCTGCAAACTGTTTCCAATACCCAAAGGTCCCGCCGCTACAGTTCCGGGTTCTCATCCCACCTGGAACCCATGGATGCAGCTGTCCCTGGCCACCACAGGCAAAGCCTGTCTCGCCCCAGCAGAAGAGCCTCAGGCCGGGGCGGGGCAGAGCTAGAGACGCGGCTCACAGCTCCGTGCAGGCGGCTGTAAAGATCGGGGCCGCCGCCAGCCTGGTGCACAGCCGGGCTCCGATCACGCCAGGAGTGCAGTTTTTTCTCCGCTGGCCACAGCTGGTAATGTAATTTCAATCATTTCAGATACCAGGTGTTCTCAAGAAGTAATTTCCGTTCAAGGGAAGGAGGAATATGTAAATATTTTATATACATAAGATGAACACTTATCCATGTGCTTTAAGAGTGTCTGAAATAATCAAACTAATGATATTTTTCAAGCTGTCACTTTGGGAATGTTTCCTAAAAACTGACCATTATCAACAAATCAGTGTTTCTATAGAGGTATTCAAGATATGCAAGCAAATCATGTTACATAAGTTCTGAAGAAGAGGGATGTTAATCTTATAGTTATTGAGCAGCTTAACACTGGAACTCAAGATATTTCAATTTGCAATTTTGCTAACAGGTGCAGAATCTTCTATACGTTTATAGCTTTTGTGTGGGAAGCAAGCTGTAGTGGAGTTGGTGGCAAAATTATCTTACTAGACAAATGCTTGATAGAGCAACATTTTTTGGTACTTAATGCATCTCAAGATGGATCCAAATTTCACTTTGTTTTCTTCCTGTCAAGATGTTCACAAAACCCCCCATCTAAAGACTTTAAAGGACTTTACCAATGAATATTATTTTCCTCCATGTTTTAGCCATAGACAAGAAGAAACAACTATATTGACTCTTCTGTGGTTATACAGTCTCTGCAAAGCTGGAATACAAAAACTGAAGGTTTTTTAAGTTAGGTATATAAAAAATTTTTGTTTTATTGTGGTAAAATATATATAACATAAAATATGCCATTTAATCATTTTAAGTATACAATTCAGTAGCATTAGTAACATTCATAATGTTGTGCAACCATCACCACTATTTCCAAAACTTTTCCATCACCCAAAAGAGAAATGCTATCATTAGATATATTTTTATGCAACATTTTGAAAAAGAGTTTATTCATTAACTAGTTTATCCACTAAACAAATATTTATCAAGTATGCCATGTGTGTAGCCCTGTGCTAGAAACTAGAGATGAAGAAAGTGAATAATATGAGATGAGGAAGAGTGACTGGTAGAGCGAGAATGGCCCATTTCCGTACCTTTGAGCCTGTGAATGGTCAATTGACCAACTAAAACAACAGTGATTATATGAACACTTGCTATCTAAGTGCTTTATGTACACTAATTCATTTAATCCTTGCAGCAAATCAATGAGGAAGGTGCACTACTATTATTCTGAGGCTACAGGTAATGAAACTGAGAAAAAAGAAGGATAAGTAGCTTGCTCAAGGCCACACAGCTAATCTTGGAGCCGGGTTTCCAACTCAGGCCGACGGGCTCAGAGTTTGTGCCCTTAACCACTATCTACAACTTTGAAAATATTTTTTTTATTGAGGTATAATTTACATACAATAAAGTACACCAAATTTAAGTTATGGCTCAATGACTACAACCATGCTATAACCACAATCAAGAAATAACCCATTTTCATCACCTCAAAATGTTCCCTTATACTCTTTTATAGTCCATGCTCCCTGACCCACAACCCCCAGTCTTAGGCAACAACTAATCTGCTTAACTTTAGATTAGATTTTCCTTTCTAGAATTTCATATAAACAGACTTATACAGTACCCTTTTTTATTCTGTCCAGCTTCTTTTGCTCAGTGTACTGTTGTTGAGATCACAGATGTTGTCGCATGTGTTAGTAGTTCCTTTCCATAGCTGAGTAATATTCCGCTGTATGGATAAATCTCAATTTGTTTATGAATTCATCTGTTGATGGACATTTGGGTTGTTTGCATCTTTGACTACTATGAGTAAAGCTTCTGTAAACATACATGTACGGATATATGCAGATATATGTTTTAATTTATTTTGGATAAATACCTATGAATGGGATTGTTGGGTTATATGGTAAGTGTATGTTTAACTTTTAAAGAAACTGCCAAGTTTTTTTCTAAAGCAGTTGTGTTTATGGTCCCACCAGCAATGTATGAGAGTTCCAGTTGCTCCACATCCTCATCAAGAGTGGGTATTTTGGGTATTTCAGTCTTTTTAATTTTGGCCTTTCTAATAGATACACAGTGGTGACTCATTGTGGTTTTAATTTGCATTCCTTGAAGACTAACGGTATTTCGCTTCTTTTCATGTGTTTACTGATCATCTTCTTTTGCAAAATATCTGTTCAAAACATTTGCCCCTTGTTTCATTAGATTGTTTTATCTTCTTACTATTGAGTTGACTAGTTACCATTGTAGTTTTTTTTAAATATATTCTGGATATCAGTCTTTATCAAATGTGCATTTTGCAAATTTTCTCCCAATTTGCGTTTTTCCTGTTCATTTCCTTAATTTTGTCCTTCTAAGAGCAGAGGTTTTTCACTTTGTGAAGTCCAATTTATCATTCTTTAATAATTTGTCCATATTTTGTTCTAGAAATCTTTCCCTATCCCAAATTCACAAGAGTTTCTCCCACGTTTTCTCATCTAGTCTTTTCATAATTAAGTGTGATGTTAGTTGCAGACTTTTGTAGATGTTCTTTATCAGGTTGAAAAGTTCCCTTCTGTTCCTGATTTGCTGATATCTAATAGTTTGAAATGTCTCATATTGAATCTATGATTCTTATTCTTTAATATTATAAAATACATTGATCATTTGATTATCTTTTTTCCTGAGATAAACCTCACTGGATCATGATACAATATTCTTTTAAATACTGCTGGATATGATTTGCTAATATTTTCTAAAGATCTTTGCATTTATGTTCATGAGGGATATTGGTCAGGGGTTTCCTTTTCTTATAATGCCTATCAGCTTTTGGTATTAGAATAGTGCTGGCATCACAAAATGAGTTCAGAAATGTGCCCACTCTAGTTTGTGAAGGAATTTGTGTGGAATTGATATTATGTATTTCCTTCAATGTTTGATGAAATTCACCATAAAGCTATCTGGGCCTGGAGTAAAGCTCAGATTAGGACTTCAATTTTTAAACAAATATTAGGAATTCAATTTCTTTAATAGATATGAGGCTAATAACATTTTCTATTCCTTCTTGACTCAAGGTTGGTTATTTATGTCTTGAAAGGAATTTGTTCATTGTCAAATTTATAGTCAAAGGTGTTCATATTCCTTTATTATTTATAGAATCTGTAGTAATGTCCCCTCTTTAGTTGGTATCTTCTTTTTGACTAGAGACATCAATCAAACTGGAGACATCAATTTCATTGAACTTTTCAAAGAACTAGCTTTTGGTTTCAATGATTTTCTCTTTTGTGTTCTATTTTATTGATTTCTGCTCTTATCTTTATTATTTTCTTCCTTCTGCTTACTTTGGTTTTTTTTTTTTTGCTTTTTAAGATAAAGCTTCGGTTGTTGACTTGGACCTTTCTTCTTCCTAATATAAACACTTAAATCTTATAAATCTCCCGCTAAGCACTGCTTTTGCTGCATTCCATAAATTTTGATAGTTGTATTTTCATTTTCATTCTTTCCAAGGTATTTTCTAATTTCTCTATGCTTCTTCTTTACTGTGTAGGTTATTTATAAGTGCATGGCATAATTTCCAAATATTTAGGAATTTTCCAGGTATCTTTCTGTTATTGATTTCTAATTAAATTCCCTGGCAGTCAGAGAATATACTTTGAATGATTTAAGTTTATTGAGACTTGTTTAATGGCCCAGAATATTGTCTATCTTGACAATTGTTCTGTGCGCACTTGAAAAGAATATTTATTCTGTTATTGTTTGGCAGAGTAGTCTACAAATGTCAATTAGATCACGTTGGTTGATAGTGTTTTCAAGTTACTATGTCCTTACTAATTTGCTGTCTCCTTCTTGATTATTGAGAGAGAAGTATTGAAATCTCTGACTATAATTGTGGATTTTGTCTATTTTTCCTTGCAGTTCTATTCATTTTCACTTCATATATTTTACACCTGTTATTAGGTGTCATCAAAGATACTCCACTCTGGCTGGTCAGAAGTCAAATGTCTTTCAGGCCTATGCGAGTACTGGGACTTGTTTGGTTTACAACTCCCCAGGTTATTCTATAATGAAGCTTCACTGGAATTTCCTCCTATGTCTTCATGAGTATTTATTCAGCAACAGTCTCGAGGACAATCCTACCCAATTTTCTGAAGCTAGTTTTCTTTATGGCACTCTCCTTTCTGGAACTCTGCTCTTCCAGTAGCAGCTGTCCCCACCTTCTGAAATTCTAATATCTGCCTCTTTGACTCAGCAAGACTGCCCTACTCTTCTTGTCACTGCCACACCACCATCCAATAAGTGTCCTCAGGCAGAAAGCTAGGACTACTGCAGGGCTCCCCTCAGTCATCTCCCTTCTCTTAGAGTTCAGAGCCCTGCACTACCTGTTGTTGTTCATGACTGCAAATAGTTGTTCATACATCTTGCTTAGTGTGGGGAGGGATGTCTAGATCCACTGACTCCACCATGGACAGAAACAGAATTCAGTAACTTTTGAAAGAAGGCTAAAGTTACTCACAAGTTATATCTTATTGAAACTGGGAGAATTTAAAAAATCCATTGAAAAATACTGGAAATCTCACATTTTAAGAGTTTCAGGAAGTCTGAAAAACAGTTGAACTTATAGCCCTGACATTAAGGATTGATTATTCTGTTTGAATTAAGCTGGAGTAATATTCCTAAGGATTCTAAAGGTTCTGGCAAGCTTTTAGGACTTCAGGCAGTGCTCATGTTTCATTCACAAATGATACAGTTTACATGTATCTCACATCATTAAGATCCACTTCATAACCTAGTGTGTATTCACCTATCTTCTTTCTCCCTGGATAATAGATGTAAACTGGGAATATACTACATGTTACATCATATTTGTGTTGTGAGTATGTTCAGAAAAAGCTGGTCAAACTTTCATACGTTAGTTACAGACAAATAATGGAATCTTCAAGAACTCTCTCTTCTATCCTATTTCTGCTAAAGATGACTTCTTCCCAGTATCTGGTCCTGCCATCACCTGGAATGAAACTTCCTCAAAGTTTTTGATCTGCTTCTTTCCTTAATTTTTACTTCACTCCATGAGGCAGAGTTAGGATTTATAGTAGCAGGATAAAGAGGGGAAAGGGGAGTAATCATGAATAATATTAGCATCTAACACTAAACTCTTACAATATGCCATATATTGTGTTCATCAGTCAGTACAGGCTGGGTTTGTTGTGATAACAAGCAATGCCAAAAGCTCAGTGGTGTATAACCTTGTAACAAAGGTTTCCTTCTTGCTAATGTTACATGTTCAGTGCATGTTGGCTCTGACTCTAGTCTACACCTTCTTTACTATGGGACTTAGGGTAATGGAGCAATTGCTATCTGGAACATTGCTGGTCATTATGGCAGAGGGAAAAGAGAGCACAGCAAACTGTGTCCTGGCTCTTAAATCTTCTTCCCCAAAGTGTCATATGTCACCTCCACTCATATTTCATTAGTTAAATCGAGTCTCATGGCCTAGGCTGACATCAGGGATTGGGAAATCTAACACTCCCTCAGGAAGGAACATCAAATATCTGTGAACAATAAGAAAGTCTACCATACGGTGCTAAGCATTCACACATTTCCTCCTTTAATCTTCATATCAGGCTTCTAGATACAGGTACTATTATTGTTCCATCTTACAGCTAAATAAACTAAGGCTCAGACAGTAACCTGGTAAGAATCAGACAATGTCAAGTGGTAGGGCCTGGCCCCAGCTTGTCTGACCGCAGTGTAATTATGCCATACTGCCGTAAGAAGAGAAAAGGAAAAGAAAGGAGAGAGGAGTCTGGAAGGAGTGAAGCAGACAGAGAGCAAAGGAAGAGAGACATTAAAAGTACTGGTGAACTACTTCCTATGGAAATCAGATCCAGTGATCAGAAAGGGGAAAGGAGAAGTGGATGGGGAAGGCCAGAGAGAAGAGAAACTTCTCTTACCTCCCAGTCCACCCCTCAGCTGTCCCTCCTGCACCATGTGCTCTAACCTCATGCCATCCCAAGAAAACCCAACTCCTGCCTCTCCACGTTCCAAAGGCCCTAACCCCACTACCCATCTTGAGGTTCCCAAAGTTCCAGTCTGTTTTAATGGGTTGTTCTGCTCATACTGTGCAAAAAAAAATGAGTTACTACATACACTTAGTATTGACAAAGATACTTCTGCCACACATGCTTGCAATGTCATAAAAATCCCAACACTTGATAGTTTCCTATTGTTGTCCCTGGAAACATGTATGCTAGTGATTTGTGTTTGCCCTTTAAACCAAAACCAGTATCCAAAGTATTCTGAAGCAATTCTGTGGGAACTGGAGGTAGATATAGCTCAGTAACATAACCTTAGAATTACATTAAAAAGGAAAAAGAAACTGGAAAATATCATTAGCATTAATGAAAAGGCTTAAAATTTATGTTATATAAAATCCTCCTACAAAAATATAGATACTTAAAGTGTAAAGAAGCTGGGGAAAGAAATTGATACTTCATTCTAGAGGAAATAACCAGTAAACAAATACATGGAAAGGAGTTCAACCTCACTAATGGTAAAAGACATAAAAATTAAAACAATGAGGATTCTTTTATACTTATTAAAGTGGCACACAAGTCTTTAAATATCACTACTGGATTTGTTTTTCAGTGAAATTGTTATAATCTTAAAGTATTGGAGTTACTCCTTGTCGAGAACTGTGTGGTAACATATAACAGTGTCATATGGGTTAAATGTCATACTCTTTAAGCCTGTTTTTTCCTGAAAATGGATTCTGAGCTTTTCCCAGCATTCTAGACGGGTGCTGTGGCTACTGGACAAATCTCAGGTAGAGAAATGTCTATCTCTGATGGAAACGGTGGGAGGCAGTGGGTGGGGCCCTCAGAGTCCCTCAGTCACGAGGTAAAATAAAAACCTCCTCATGTCCAGGCTTTTGACCTTTTATCCTACCTCTTGCAATGTATTCTGAACAAATAATTCACAAGAAAAAAAAACCAGCCAAATAAACAAAAATTCATTGCAGCATTTTATTGTAGAAAAGATTATGAAATAAATGCTGGACAACAGGAGAATAATTAAAA